>SRMA01003716.1:0-14076 GCA_007224835.1 Danionella cerebrum
GTAAATGAGCTTCCACCCCCCTTTTACAGCGTTTCTTTAGGAGTTTTTTTTGCTGAAATCATGTCCCATAAGCAACAAAAGAAGACTATGAACGAAGCTGAAGCTTTGGACAAGATTTTTTCCATATTTCAATTATTGTGCCAAATTGTGCTAAACTGTGCCAACATGGATTACGCCTGAACTTTGTTCAATCAAAACCTATACAGAATATTAGTTTCTTGTAGTATGAACACCAAACTTGCTACAGATGTCCTTGACATGTAGTGGTTACAATTGATTGTGTTTATTTGCTTCGCTATAAGTAAAATAAGGAGATATTGGAGGAAACATGTGTTTTTTTTTTAGGCGGAGTTCATTTTTTGGCCAATTCAACATCAATTACTCTTACCCAGTGTTCTTGACTGTCAAATTAACTCATCCACACCTCTCCCCAAGAACCTATCTTCATTTTGATACCAAGATTTGCAGTTTAGGGCTTGTAAAAGCTGAGAAATGCCTTAAAAAGTAAAAGTATAGGATTTTCGGAAAATAGGCCTCAGGGCTTAAGAGGTTAAGAGTTCCAAGGGCTCTAACTAAGGCTAGGAAGGTGCTAGAGAGGTCATTCAAAGCTCTACATCCTCAGTAGGACCCAAGGAATCTGAATCTGGAGTATTGAGTTGATTACCGAAAGTGTCAGGCAGTGAGGGCCCAAACGATACGATACTTTAATCAAAACGCATTGAAATGCTGTATCAGATGGGTCCTTGCATGCCCTCTGAAGGTCACAGCTGGGTCATTAATGGCTTTAAATGACTCTCCTAGATCCCTGATAATATACCCAGAGTTTAGTGATGATCCAATAAAGCACTGATTTTATATGAATTTTAAAGGTGTAAAACTGACTTAGGCAAAATTTTTTTTTGACTATCTCCGATCGAAGCCACACCAACAGCGCTGATTGGGCATCTCCTAGATTGGACAGGAGTGGAAGTTTTAGCTCCAAACTCAACCCAGGGGCTGAGATATCGACCTCCCACGTGCAATGACTTCCAGTCAAAAAAAAATGAATGGAAATCAATACACGTGGGATCTCCGTATCTCAGCTTCTGGTGAACGTTTCGAGCTGAAACCTGGATATTTTGCCACCTGGGGAGAGCCCCGATCTGTAGCTAGAGTTTCGAGAGAATCGGAAAAAGTCGGGTCGGAAATTTGCCAATTAGGGGCGGTTCCCGAAGGGATGGGCACCCTAACCGCTGGTTCCGCGCATCCACATCCACCGACGGGGTCATGGAAGAGTTTTGGGGAAAAAGTCACTGTACGTGGGAGGAATCATGGTTCGTGGACAGGCTCCACCCCCACACCCATTGCTGACCACTCGGGAGCCGTCGACCCAAAACCCCATTCAAAGTCATTGTACGTGGGATGGAGTCATGGTTCGTGGACAGCCCCGCCCACCCGACCGCCCACCGACCCATTGGGGACCATTGACTCAAAACCCCATTCAAAGTCATTGTACGTGGGATGGAGTCATGGTTCGTGGACAGCCCCGCCCACCCCGAGTGGTCAGCGGACCCGACAGCCAATGGGGAAGCGCTGACCCCGAGGACCCATTCAGTCATTGCGCGCGGGAGGTTTTCATGGTCCGTGGACGAGATTTCGCATCCCGGGGGCTCCGATCACCATATTGCGTCGAATTCAACACGGGTGGGATGAAGTCATGGTTCGTGGACAGGCCCCGCCCCCCTAATGACCCCCACGGG
The DNA here is from genome assembly GCA_007224835.1 of Danionella cerebrum. NCBI lineage: Eukaryota > Metazoa > Chordata > Actinopteri > Cypriniformes > Danionidae > Danionella > Danionella cerebrum. The sequence goes on from SRMA01003716.1 coordinate 1,740, forward strand.
GGCGCGCTCTGGTGGATCACTGCTGTACTGTGGCAGAAAACCCAAAACTTTGAACCCCGGCCCCGGGGTCGCCGGGGGCCCCAGGCGCTTGGCGACTTTCCTCGGCGAACCTTCGGGAGCCCCCGGTCGACGCGGGCGCCAATTAGGGTGCGGCAAAAATCATCTAGGGGGCGGCGCGCAGCGTCCGCGAACCATGATCCCTCTCGCCATTGACGTAAGCGACCGAATGGGATGACCAATCGCTTCCCTTGCACTCACTTCCCTAATGGGTGTACGGTCCTCGGACATCAAAAACCACAGATGGTTTTCCAGGACCTCAATGTGGACATCGTGTGGCCAATGCGCTGCCGATTTCGTAACCCGAAGGGCGAAAATCTGATGCAGAGTGCAAGTCATAAACAGACTGGTGGCTGCCACCACCCTGGTACCTCCATGTCATGGAGGACTTTGGCCAGAAGACCTACAAGTCGCCATGGCATGTAAGCTGCAGCAGCTTGCCCGCAGCCGAATAAGCCTTCACCATCAGGGCTGACGAAAAACAGCCCAGTTCCTCCACTCGCCGAGTATCCCCTAGCTGCTGCAAGCAGGGGGAGGAGCTTCTAACCATCGCAGATAGGGGAGCCAGTCAGAATTTAGTGAGCTCCTCATGCATCTCCAGGAAGAAAGGAGCCGGTAGAGCACAGGTAAGGAATCCTTTCACTTGTCAAGAAGCACTCATCCCACCATGTTGGCGCTGAAACGGGGGGCAGAGGCACCTCCGAATCAATAGCCACGGCGGATTTTGAGAGCATCACGTGACTCTGCTTCAGCTGCGGCCCCTGACGGAGGCAGATCCGAACAGGAAGACACAGAAGGCCGCGCCCCTTCCGATGCTGCGATGGGAGCAGATCGTACGAGGATCATACGAGGAGCCGGGCAATAAAGGTGCATCACTCGATTCATCAGCAGCTCAGACGGACCATACGGCTATTGCATGGGGATAACGCAAGGGATCGCCTGACGTCACTGGCCCTACGCCGTCAGCTAAGGCATCGGAGGAACTATCCGATTCGTGAGAGCACCAAAAGCTGAAGCTTCTGTGTTCTTTCCTCGAAAGGACCTCCTGTACCTCAGTGTGCGGTAAGGCAGAGCGTTTTGCTTAACGCTAGCAGCGCAGGTGTGTTTGAGCCCATCATGGAGCACAGGAGTCTAGCGCTTCAAGGCACAGTACAAGATGTTAAGGTCAAGCTGAGTGGCACTGAGATGTGTTTAAGAAAAGTACGACCAGGCTTACAAAATCACCATGAAAGTGTCCTTATGAAAAGTAAAGAAATCATGAGGCACAAAGATCATTTTCCCATTAGAGACCATCTTCTGACGAGATAACCTAGCGCAGCCAGGAGTGTTACATATTTTGCCCATTGCCATGAAAAATGGACGATTCAGAACAAAACTGGAATACTGCACAGACTCTTGCTGGGAATCAGAGGTGCCGCGGGCTGGTAATGAACCAGGCTGGATGTTTTTAAAAGCTTCTTTTTGAATCTTTTGCAGGTGTTTTGAGGTAATTAGTTGATTCAGATGATTAGATTAATAGCTCCTTTAGAGAACCTTTACATGATATGCTAATTGTTTTTAGATTTTTTGGGATTTTCATGAGCTGTATGCCAAAATTATCAATAATAAAAGGCTGAAACTACTTCAGTTGTGTGTAAATGAATCGTCTAGGTTACTTGCGTAACCCCACGTTCCCTGAATAGGGAACGGAGACGTTAGTCGGGATTAGACCGACTGAATGGGAGCGAATCACCGTGAGAGCGACTGACGAACATATTAACGGGCAAATTAATTTGCAGGCGAAGGTGATTGATTAGCAATCAGCCGGGTATAAAGCCGGGCGTGCCTAAGCCTCAGTATGGAATTTTCCGAGGAGCTGGACCCACTTACCTCCCAGCTTACCTCAGATCCATGACTTCCAGGGCATGGCGAAGGGTAACGTCTCCGTTCCCTATTCAGGGAACGTGGGGTTACGCAAGTAACCTAGACGTTCCCTTTCAGTCGGTCCCGGAGACGTTAGTCGGGATTAGACCGACTGAATGGGAGCCTCTGTAAAGGGCCATGCCCGAAGTCCATCCAGACAGGTCGGCACTAAACCCAAGAGAGGGGTTAGTAAGAGGCCGTTAGTACCTGAATGGGAACTCCTTCTGCCCCTGCCCGGAATACTCATTGACGGGGAAGTCGTCCAACACTGAGAGCATCTGCTGTACTTGGTTGATGCTGGCGACCAGAAGGAGGCACCCCTCGACCCGCAGGGAGGAGTGGCGGAGATCGCGTCGAGGCCCGAAGGGCTACCAGCGGGTCATCGTTCTGCAAGAGAGAGGAGGCAGAGACGGAAGTCATCGTTACGCGCCAAAGCAAGGGGAGTAACGGAACGGGTTCATACTAGCCACCTGAAGGGGGAGCTGTATAAGAACATAGAAAGGGAGCGCCAGAGAGGGACTCCCAGATCTGTACCCTAGTTCTGCGGGGACCAGGCCGGAGCAAAGCCACCACACGGAACCTGGCAGCGCTGACTGCTCCGCTCAGTCAGATGCCGAAGGGGGGAGGATGGGAGAGCCGCCCGAAGGGGGAGCTCTTAGAAAGGTGTACTTCTCCCGATGACGAGGAGAGTACTGCAAGCTTACACCTGCTCCGTCCCCTAAGGGTGACTGCCACCACTCAGGACCGCAGAGGGAACAGAGCCTACATCAAGGTTGTACAACCTGATGAGCGTGTTAGGTGTAGACCAGCCCGCAGCTCTACAAATGTCGGCGAGTGAGGCCCTTCTAGCCAACGCCCACGAGGCAGCGATGCCGCGAGTGGAGTGGGCCCTCAGATGGAGAGGGCAGGGAACCTCACACGCCTCATAAGCTAGGTGGATAGCCGCACTAGCCAGTGGGCAAGCCTTTGCTTGGAGACAGCGGAACCCTTACGCTGGCCTCCGAAACATATGAAGAGCTGCTGGGAGCGACGAAGCTCCCGGGTTCTGTCCAAGTAGATCCGGAGAGCTCGCACAGGACATAACGAACCCTGGGCTGGTTCTGCCTCCTCCCGGGGCAGAGCTTGCAGGGTCACCACCTGGTCCCGGAAGGGGACGGATGGGACCTTGGGGATGAATCCGGGCCTGGGTCTGATGGTAACCAGAGAATCACCAGGGCCGAATTCCAGGCAGGATTCGTCGGCGGACAGTGCCTGGAGATCTCCCAACCTCTTAATTGAGGCCAAAGCAAGCAGGAGTGCGGTCTTCCGTGAGAGGACACGCTGCTCTGCCAAATGCCAGGGCTCAAAAGGTGACTTCCGCAGCCCCGAAGGGCGACGGAGAGGTCCCAAGAGGAATGGAGGGTGGTCTAGGAGGCCGGAGGCGCCTAGCCCCCTTGAGAAATCTCACCATAGTGCGTGGCTGCCCACTGATTTCCCTTCAACCCGGAGGTGGAAGGAGAAATAGCGGCGGCGTAGACCTAGAGGGACGATGGGGACAGCCCCCGATCGAACCTCTCCTGGAGAAGGTCAACACGACTCAGATGGGGCATGTCCCGGGGTCTTCCTGGCGGGAAGAGCACCATTCGACGAACCGACCCCACTTGCCAGCGTAGCACACTCAGTGGAGGGGGCTAACGCATGGTATAGGTAGTCACCGCGAGGGGTGGTAGAGGCTCGGGGTCCACCGCGGACAGATATGCCATACAAGTAGGGCCCAGAGGTCTGGCCGCGGGTGCCTGTATCCCCCCCCCTTGAGTCAGATCTGGACTCAGGGGGAATCGGCCAAGGGGGGGCTGTCACGAGCGCAGAGAGGTCTGGAGACCATACTCTGTTCGGCCAGAAGAGGGCGAAAGAGTAGCCCGCGCTCGTCCCCCCTGACCATGCACAGAGGTTGTGCTAGGAGGCTTCACTGGGGAAAACGCACATAAGCGTTTGTTCCTGGGCCAGCAGTGAGCCGGCGCATCTGTCCCGAGAGGAGCCAGGGACAGGAATAGGAGCCGGCAATGGGTATTCTCACGGGAGGCAGCAGGTACCTGGGCCTCGCCGAAGATGTCCCCAATCTGCTAAACAGCCCGAGGATGGAGTCGCCAATCTCCTGTTGAGGGGTGGAATCTGGACGGCGGAACCGCGATCCTGTTACACTCCGCAGGGATATGAAGGCTCGAGCGACGGAAGTCGCTCTAACTCCAGAGGAGCAGCTGTTGGGCGAGGTAGTGCAGGAAGCGGGAGGGTACACCGCCCTGGTGGTTGATGTACGCTACTACCGCAGTGCTGTCGGTCCTGACCAGCACGTGCCGCCCCCGGAGGAGCGGGCAGAAGCGCCGTAGCGCTAAAATGACTGCAACTAGCTCGAGACGGTTTATGTGCCAGCAAGAGTGTCTTCCGGTCCAGGCACCGGACTCTCGGTGGGAACCGCACATGGCGCCCCAACCAGTCTTGGAGGCATCGGTGGTGACCACCACACGGTTGGGGTGGCTCGAAAGAGGCACCCCAGACCTCAGAAGCACTCCGTCTTCCAGACCTTCAGGTAAGGGAGCATGTCTGCCGTGGGCAGACGTAGCGCTCCCTGACGCCATGCCCAACTCGGAACTCGCGAGAGAAGCCATTGCTGCAGTGGTCGCATACGCAGGAGCCCGAGTCGAATGACTGGGGCTGCGGCTGACATATGCCCCAGGAGCCTCTGAATTAACTTCAGTCTGACCACTGGTCGAGAGGACACCGCGAAGAGTGCGGTCAGCAAGGCCCTGGTGCGTTCTACCGATAATCGCGCCAGCATGCTCTCGGAGTTCAGCTCCATCCCGAGAAAAGAGATGACTCTCACGGGGGTGAGGTGGCTCTTTTCCCAGTTGACCTTCAGACCCAAACGGTTTAAGTGCGAAAGCACCTTGCCCTGGTGTCGGATCAACTGGTCTCTGGACGAGGCTATGAGAAGCCAGTCGTCGAGGTAATCCAGGATCCGAATGCCTGCCCGGCGGAGCGGGGCTAGCGCGGCCCTGACAACCTTCGTAAAGGTGCGAGGGGATAGGGCAAGACCGAAGGGTAGGACCTTGTACTGGTAAGCATGGCCCTGGAAACAGAACCTTAGAAAGGGTCTGTGCCTTGGAACCACTTCTACCTGGAAGTACGCGTCCTTCAGGTCGATTGTTGCGAACCAATCTCCAGGACGGATGCATGGTAGAATGCAGCGGACCGTCAGCATCTTGAACCGGTACTTGGCCAGGTGCCGGTTTAGACGCCTCAAATCCAAGATTGGTCGCAGCCCGCCTGCTTTCTTGGGGACCAGGAAGTATGGGCTGTAAAACCCTCGTTCCATATCGGCTGGGGGTACCGGCTCGACCGCACCTTTTGTTAAAAGGGCGTCGATCTCCTCTCGCAGGAATGAGGCGCCTGTTCGGGGAACAGGAGTGTGAAGCACACCTCGAAACCTGGGGGCGGACACGAATTGAATCGTGTAGCCCTGCCGGATTGTCCGGACCTCCCACTGTGAGACCCCGGGAAGCTTCCGCCAGGCTCCCAGGTAAGCTGACAGGGGTCGTGGTCGGGACGTGCCGATGGTCCCCATGGCGGGGCCGCCCGGAGGCGGACTTGTGGGCGGAATCACCAGGGAAGGACCCTGGGAGATGGTCAGATGAGGGCAGGGGTGGTGTGCCCCCGCGCTCTCTGCCATGGCCAGCGGGGCTCGGGCCCATGTCGGGGTCTTCGTCGGAGACCGAGGAAGAGGAACCCCAGACCGTCGGGCATGCGAGACCGCTATTCTCGGGTAGGAAGTGAGTTCTATCTTTGACACAATAGGTGCCGCCGTCCCGGAGGACGGCAGCGAGGAGTGTGTGGTGGACTCCCCCCCCCCTGGGGGAGCTGGGTCGATGACCAGACCCAAAGAAGAGCTCGTTTCCTCCCGAGTCGCCAACCTCAGGGGAGCTTCACTAGAAACCCTCGTCTGCTTTCGAAAACCTCAGAGGTTGGCTCCGTCTTCCGCATGCAGGGGTTTTCCCCGGACCAGAGGTCGAAGGAGTAAACCAAGGCAGGAGACGTACTCTTTGGCAGCGAGCAGGCGGAGAGGGTTCCGGCCCAGAAGCAACGCCTGCTGCTTCTGGCGTGGAACTATACCCAGACCCTCCGCCTGCCTCCTGATCGTGGAGACCTTTGACGAAAATCTCCACGGCGGCGCCAAAGAGGCCATCCGGGGAGACAGGCGCGTACGGAAGCCGAAAATCGGTCCTCGGGACGCATTGAAGCCTGCTCGAACCACAGATGGCGTTCCTGGACCACAAGCGTGGACATCGCGTGACCGATGTTCAGCACGGCTGATCTTGTAGCACGAGGCGACAATCAGCGGCTGAAAGCGAGTCTCAGAGAGACTGCTGGTCACCACCACCCTGGTGCATGACACGGAGGACCTGTAAGGTCGCCATAGCATGCAATAATGCAGCAGATTTACCCGCAGCTGAATAAGCTCTCATCATCAGGACTGATGAGACCTCCCAGCTTTGGCGGGAACACCCGAACGAGACCGTCAAGCAGCAGCGCTGTCGGGGTAAGCACCGCGACAACCTACCCACTCGGGGAATCGAAGAGTAACCCGTATCTGCTGCATTGGCCAGAGTGGTGAAGAGGGAGGAGCTCAATCCCCTGGCGGGCAGGGGAGCCTGCCAGAATTAGTGAGCTCCTCGTGCTTCTCGGGGAGAAAAAGGCACTAGCGGTATGCGGGGAACCTGTCCCGGCGCCTGCCTAGCCACCAATTCTCCAGCCGTGACAGCATCGACTCGGGGGGGAGGAGTCACCTCCCGCCGATCGAGGCTGCGGCTGTGAGAGCACCGCGAACGCCTCCGGCTCCAGCTCGGCTGCAATCCCGAAGGAGGCAGGCCGAACTGGAGAACCGAAAGCCGCGCCCCTTCCGATGCTGCGTGGGAGAGCAGATCGTTTACAGGATCATACGAGGTACCGGGCGACACCGAAGCGCCGTCCGATTCACCCGCAGACCAGACGGGAAGCACGCTCGGTGTTTGGGGATGACGCGAGGAATCACCTGACGCCGCTCTACCCAAAACTTCCGCGTGCGACTCAGCAGAGTGCTGCAATGCAAACACTCGCGCTTCACGAGAGCGCGTCGGTGTGCTGGAAACCAAACACATCGCGCAACTCCCGTGACCGTCTTTTCAACGAGAAGCCCACAACAGCCAGGAATAGTGCACGTTTTGCTCATCGTGTCGTGAAAAATGGACAGGATACTGAGAAAACGGCTGAATCACTGGACAGGCTTGCCTGAGAAGATCTTCGAGGTGCTGGCTGTTGGTTGCATGCTATTCTGAGCTAGCAGAGGTCACACCAAAAAAGCCAAGAGGTAAGCAACCTGCTGATCTTTCAAGCTAGAAGCGTCAAAGTTCAGGAGAGAGAGTCTCACTCAGTCAGCTCCGAAGGAAAATTGCATACTGAGGCTTAGGCACGCCCGGCTTTATACCCGGCTGATTGCTAATCAATCACCTTCGCCTGCAAATTAATTTGCCCGTTAATATGTTCGTCAGTCGCTCTCACGGTGATTCGCTCCCATTCAGTCGGTCTAATCCCGACTAACGTCTCCGGGACCGACTGAAAGGGAACTGAAATATATGAAAGTCTAATGTTTATCAGTACATCACAGAAAATAATGAACTTTATCACAATAAAAAATTCGCACATGCTCACTTTGTGAATAACAGTTTTGTGTAACTTGAGAATTACATGACTTTAAAGTGATTAAAATAATGAAAACAATAAGAAAAGAAAATTTCTGCATTTTGTGAAAACATTGTAGTTACCTGCTTTGTCTAATATATCCCCGAGCTATTGACAGATATTACTAGATCACTTTATCTTTTTTCTCACTTAGATCATTGTGATTCTAGCTTCATTCTTTCTTACTTTCCCAGTTATAAACTCTGTTGTTAAGTAGCTTGTAGCCCACAGTGATCATGTTGGTTACGGATAACTTTTAAATCATAGTAACAAGTAATCTCTAGTGTATTACAGTTTGAAAGTGACTTGCACAACACTGGTGGTATGCCATGGAATGGTGGTTGTGCAGATGGTAATACAAACACAAATGCCCTTGATTACTTTTACTTAAATTAGACAAATGTTCATTTGCATGAAGGCATACTTTTACTTTTCTTTGCTTGCTTCCTTCCAATTTATCATTGAAGAGCTTTATCCCTGTTTGAGGCAAATATCTTTAACAACTTGAGGTTGTGGGACAATGGTAAAACAGTGATAATAAAAAAGTGCTATCAAACCTTATATTTAATAAAATCTTGAATCCCTTTTTCTTTGTGGAAAGCAAGAGTGTGGCAAGTCAACATCAATCAATCTGAAATAAATTTAAACTAAAGGCACTTTTACACTTTTTTTTTAGAAACGGCTCAGTTTTGAGGCAGTGGAGTGTTTGGCGCGTCTCTGGTTCCTGTTGTAACATGCAGCAGAGGCTCTTGAGGAATTCTGAGATGCTCTCTTACTTTCGAACAGTCTTCAAATGCTTGATCGTGTCCCGACCTGTGTTCTCCTCAGTTTCACAGTCTCCTCCCAATCTCTTCTTCTCACTTTTACCTGGATCAATTACTGTTCATGAAACATACTGCATATCCAAACAGAACGTAGCAGACTCGTGGTTCAAGCACTTTTAGATGTGGTTTTGAGAATCTTCTGCGGCATTACCACGAACCCTTTAGATCACATGACCCCTTCTTTAGGCTGAAACCTTGTAGTTCCATTGACAGTGACTTTTAGCATTAGTCTCTCTCCGCAGACACAGTGTGTGTAGTATTTTAATGCTTTACTCAGCATACTACCCTTTGAAAGCCACTTCCACTATTCAGCCCAAACCTTTTTTTCTGCTATTACCAAGTTGTGTCCCAATTTTCGGTCATGGTGTTTTGGTCTCGAGTCTACTGTCCCAAAGAGCCTTTGACAGTGATGACGTTACAGCGTATGCAGCACATTTTTTATGTTAGTAGAACACATTAATATTACATTACTATGTTTGGAAAGACGTGTAGATGCTGTCCTCTTACACACTTTTGAATACGCCATCACTACTTAATGTCTTTTATTAATAATGAAAAACCATTTGAAGCAGATAAATACATGCCGGATACATTTTGCTCGGTGTGCATTCGTCTCCAGCATGTGATGGCATGATATTGTACCGTAGTATTATAGATCACTTAATATAAACAGTGAAGAGTAAATATATGAGACGTCAATCCTGCGCACCCCTGTGGCCTCATATGAAGTGCCCTTCGTGAAGTCATCAAAGTGTCTGAAGGGTGCTATTTGGGACAGAGCCACTGAAGAGTCTGCTGTTGATTCTCTCCGCTGTCAGAGAGTCCTCCAAACACCTCGGGAAAGGAAGCCCGTCCTGTCTTTTACAAAATAAAAGTTCAGATGATTGATCAGTGTCACTGATGGATCTCCTCTCCATTCTCTGATTGGCTCAGTTTTTGATCTCTGTTCTCCACTGCTGCCCTCATGTGGACTCCTCAGACAGCACACCCTTGTTTTTCATAAAATATATTAATATATTTCATGAAACTATGTTAAATAGTCTTCCAAATATATGATCCTAAGAAGATCAGTAAAATGTGTATATTAGTAAAGATAAATGTAAGAGATAAAGGACACTTTTATAATATTCAATTCATTTGAGTTATGCGGGTTTGTATTGAAATGAAGCATCTTTCAGGATCCATCCACAGAATAATCATGAGTGAATCACAGAATAGTCTGTGGTGAAGCTCAGGGACAGGAATCTGTTGTACTTTTCTCTCTTTAGCAAATGAGGTAGCCATAGGGCTGATGGGAGCCTGTAGCTATAATTTGTGGTAATTTTAAAGTGATAACGCCACCCCAGGATATTGCCTGGGGACCCAGTTAGATTCCATACACCCAAAGAAGGTTGGACACTGCGGGGGAATTGGACACCAGCTCAAGGTACAAAAGACAATTTGTTAAAGAAACCAACGAAATGAAGTTTAAAAGGATCAAAAGCACTCCAGTAGACTAAAACACCACACGTACACAGGCAAGGGTCGATACCCAGACACATACCCCACGTAAATGTCCACACAATCACTGCAACCAATTCTGTAGAGCGAATCCACTGCACCCAATTGAGGATAAGAAGACCGTTGCCCTACACTGCGGTCAAGCCAGCCGCGCTTCAAAAATACACGGTCAAGCCAGCCGCACTTTTTTTTGCTGCGTGTGTAACCGTGCACTTACGGTACGGGTACTAAGAGCAGGCAAAATGCATGTAAAGAAGCTGTCAAACCGGCGTTTCCTATATACTTTTTATTCGTATGTTTATAAATACTTTACATTAGTCCATAAACGTTTGTATTGTATATTATTTTATTCTAAATAATTTATTAATGTAAAAAAATAATACTATTAATGCGTTTTATTCAGTTTTTTAAATTTTGATGTTTGTTTGTTTGTGTGTGTGTGTGTGTGTGTGTGTGTGTGCGTGCGTGTGCGTGGGTGTGTGTGTGTGTGTGTATAGGCTCTCTCTCTCACACTGACTATATATAGAAGAAGAAGGAAAAAGCAGTCACACCGGCGTTTCCTTTTAGTTTATGTAATTTTGTGCATAAAACGTTTGTATTTGTACATTATTAAAAATAATTTGTTAATGTTAATAAATGTTAATATAAATTTTTTTTATGTAATCTTTTATTTAAATGTTTGTATGTATGTATATGTATATGTATGTTTGTAAATACTTTTGCTTTGATCCTGGCTATCAATTTAATTTCAAGTCATTTTTACTGTACAGTTTCAGTGAAAATTAAAGGCAAAATCATCCCAAACATACTTGCACTTGTATAATTTCCTTATATAGGTTAGCTTATACAAAACAACATATGTGTCCTAGCACTTGGATTATTTCCATATATTTAAATACTCATAAAAAATATTCCTCTATAGGTTAGCTCATTCTTTCAATTGATCTGTATCCAGAGGGACCCTGACTATGCCTGTAATTATTTTCAAGACTTTTTACTGTATAGTTTTGGAGAAAAACAATAACATAATCACCCTAAACTACAAAATGATTCCTATAGCACTTGCACTGTATCCCATTTTCCAACACTCCTAAAAAATATTCCTCTATAGGTTAGCTCATTCTTTCAATTGATCTTTATCCAGAGGGACCCTGACTATGCCTGTAATTATTTTCAAGACTTTTTACTGTATAGTTTTTGAGAAAATTAGAAACAAATTCACTCTAAACTACAAAATGATTCCCATATAGCACTTGCATTGTATCCCATTTTCCAACACTCCTAAAAAATATTCCTCTATAGGTTAGCTCATTCTTTCAATTGATCTGTATCCAGAGGGACCCTGATTATGCCTGTAATTATTTTCAAGACTTTTTACTGTATAGTTTTTGAGAAAAACAATAACATAATCACCATAAACAACAAAATTAGTCCTATAGCACTTGCACTGTATCCATTTTCCAACACTCCTAAAAAATATTCCTCTATAGGTTAGCTCATTCTTTCAATTGATCTGTATCCAGAGGGACCCTGACTATCACTGTAATTATTTTCAAGACATTTTACTGTATAGTTTTTGAGAAAAACAATAACATAATCACCCTAAACAACAAAATGAATCCTATAGCACTTGCACTGTATCCCATTTTCCAACACTCCTAAAAATTTTTCCTCTATAGGTTAGCTCATTCTTTCAATTGATCTTTATCCAGAGGGACCCTGACTATGCCTGTAATTATTTTCAAGACTTTTTACTGTATAGTTTTTGAGAAAATTAGCAACAAATTCACTCTAAACTACAAAATGATTCCCATATAGCACTTGCATTGTATCCCATTTTCCAACACTCCTAAAAAATATTCCTTTATAGGTTAGCTCATTCTTTCAATTGATCTGTATCCAGAGGGACCCTGACTATGCCTGTAATTATTTTCAAGACTTTTTACTGTATAGTTTTTGAGAAAAACAATAACATCTTCTTCTTCTACTTTCGGCTGTTCCCAGTTTAGGGGTCGCCACAGCGAATCATCCTTTTCCACCTAACTCTGTCTTCAGTATCCTCTACTCTTGCACCAACTACCTTCATGTCCTCTTTCAGCACATCCATGTATCTCGTCTTTGGCCTTCCTTCTGACCTCTTTCCTGGTAGCTCCATCTCCAACATCCTTCTACCAATATAACCACCATCCCTCCTCTGCACATGTCCAAACCATCTCAACCTGGCCTCTCTGACTTTGTCTCCAAAACAACCAACCTGAGCTGTCCCTCTGATGTGCTCGTTCCTAATCTTGTCCATCCTCGTC
>SRMA01003721.1:0-10804 GCA_007224835.1 Danionella cerebrum
AAAGCCAACATATTGATATTGCACTTAAACTTATTATGTTGGCTTGCTTGCAAAGCCAACATATTGATATTGCACTTAAACTTATTATGTTGGCTTGCTTGCAAAGCCAACATATTGATATTGCACTTAAACTTATTATTATTCTTCTCTTTTCTTCTTCCAAAATTTTGCAACGCTTCTCCTCCTAGCCCGTTCGAGCTACAGCCACGAAACTTTCCACGGTCATCCAAGCTGTTCCCACTCGAGTTGCTATGTCTTTTCGGACCGATTTGACCAGCGGTTTCCGTAAAAATCGCGAATTTCGGCCCAAAAATCGCCCAAGTCATTCCCTATGGGAGCCCTAGAGTGGTGATGTCATCGCTCACTCTAACTTTGAGCAAGCTCAGTCTTGTTGCTACTTGCACTGTTTTCTCAACTAAAAAATAACCTTTACACACACATTTTATATCTAAATGATAGAGATTTTTGTCCTCTTTCAGTTGGTGCTGTTTTCGTTTTTAAAAAACACACGGTTTTTACTCCAGGTGGCCTAAACCACAACGAGTGCACATAATTGCTCCATTCACCTCCATTCCAAAATTCTGGTGGACTCTGTTTAAAATCTCAATCGCAGGCTATTTTTAACTCGCCATAAATCATTCACACTTTATCGCGGCTTCACAAAATTTACACCATTCTCTTCCTTAAAATCTTGGGATTCTAACAGTAAAAGAAATATTTCAATACCTCTGGTCATTCTTTCGTAATCCTTATTTGTTTGAGGGTATGGATTTCTCTGAAATGAGCAGTTGCACAGAATCAAATGAAGGCTATTTGTAGCTCGCCATAATTTTTTTATTTCTAATCACGCCTTCACAAAAATTACAGCATTCTCTTCGTTAGGGTCTTCTGCTTCTTACAAAGAAAGAATCATTTCGATATGTCTTACGGTTCTTCTATAATCTTTATTTGTTTGAGGCATGGAAATCGGATTTTCTCCAGCAGATTTGCCATAGTTTAAAAAAACTGACAGTTGAGTCAGCTGACTCGTTTGAAAATCTGGCAGTTGATAACTCCAGGTGCAAGCTGATTTCAAATAAGTAGGTCAAAGGTGTCTCATTGACTTTCAATGGCCCATTGAAATGAATGGAGCATGAACCCCATAGATCCTATTGTGAAAGAACTTCTGTAATTGATTGACACTGGAAAGTCATACAAGCATTAAGGAAGCAAATTACTTATCCAGCCCATCATTGCTTGTGAATTAACATAAATTAATTAAGCCACACCCACTTTTGACATACCTTTCAATGTCAAATATCTTCTAAACGGAACACAGTAGAGACATGGGGGTTGCTTTATATTAGTCTAAATGGAAAGTAGATTACAACATGATGTCACTAACTCCTCCATAGCGACCAAATTGTTTACCATAGCAACTATATTGCCACATCTCTATCTTAGCTTAGAAAAATGCTAGAGACTTGGGGGCTGGTAAGCTTCACCCATACTGACAGCTGAAACATTATAGTATGTTAATGACACCTCCATAGCAACCAGACTGGTTACCATAGCAACCAATATGGCATGTCTCTATCTCAGCTTAGGAAAATCATAGAGATGGGGGTTGCTGTATTTTACCCGTATAGATATGGGGAGCAATATATTAGGTCAGCGACCTCTCCATAGCAACCAAACTGGTTACCATAGCAACCAATATGGCGCAGCTCTATCTCAGCTTTGGAAAGTCATAGAGACATGGGGGTTGATGTATTGACATGGGAACAATGTGTTAGGTCACTGACCCCTCCATAGCAACCAGACTGGTTACCATAGCAACCAATTTTGCATGTATCTATCTCAGCTCAGGAAAACCATAGAGACATGGGGGTTGCTGTAATTTACTCGTATTCATATGGGGAACAATATATTAGGTCAGCGACCCCTCCATAGCAACCACACTGTTACCATAGCAACCAATATGGCGTATCTCTATCTCAGCTTACGAAAGTCATAGAGACATGGGGGTTGGTGTATTTTACTCGTGTTGACATGGGGAACAATATGTTGGGTCACTGACACCTCCATAGCAACCAGACTGGTTACCATAGCAACCAATATTGCATGTACCTATCTGAGCTTATGAGAATCATAGAGACATGGGGGTTGGATTATGTTATAGTTGTGGAATTGACAACATTTTAAAAAATAGGTATTAACGGCACCAACGCAAGCCAACATCGAAGTTTGCGTGCAAACTTTAAAATCTAGTTATTATTCTTCTTCTTCTTCTTCTCTTTTCCTACGTCAAAATTTTACGACGCTTCTCCTCCTAGCCCGTTCGAGCTACAGCCACGAAACTTTCCTCGGTCGTCCAAGCTGTTCCCACTCGAGTTGCTATGTCTTTTCGAACCGATTTGACCAGCGGTTTCCGTAAAAATCGCGAATTTCGGCCCAAAAATCGCCCAAGTCATTCCCTATGGGAGCCCTAGAGTGGTGATGTCATCGCTCACTCTAACTTTGAGCAAGCTCAGTCTTGTTGCTACTTGCACTGTTTTCTCAACTAAAAATTAACCTTTACACACACATTTTATATCTAAATGGTAGAGATTTTTGTCCTCTTTCAGTTGGTGCTGTTTTCATTTTTAAAAAAACACACGGTTTTTACTCCAGGTGGCCTAAACCACAAGGAGTGCACATAATTGCTCCATTCACCTCCATTCAAAAAATTCTGGTGGATTCTGTTTAAAATCTCAATCGCAGGCTATTTTTAACTCGCCATAATTCATTCAAACTTTATCACAGCTTCACAAAATTTACACCATTCTCTTCCTTAAAATCTTGGGATTCTAACAGTAAAAGAAAAATTTCAATACCTCTGTTCATTCTTTCGTAATGTTTATTTGTTTGAGGGTATGGATTTCTCTGAAATGAGCAGTTGCACAGAATCAAATGAAGGCTATTTGTAGCTCGCCATAATTTTTTATTTCTAATCACACCTTCACAAAAATTACAGCATTCTCTTCGTTAGGGTCTTCTGCTTCTGACAAAGAAAGAATCATTTCGATATGTCTTACGGTTCTTCTATAATCTTTATTTGTTTGAGGCATGGAAATCGGATTTTCTCCAGCAGATTTGCCATCGTTTGAAAATCTGACGGTTGAGTCAGCTGACTCGTTTGAAAATCTGGCAGTTGATAACTCCAGGTGCAAGCTGATTTCAAATAAGTAGGTCAAAGGTGTCTCATTGACTTTCAATGGCCCTTTGAAATGAATGGAGCATGAACTCCATAGATCCTAATGTAAAAGAGCTTCTGTAATTGATTGACACTGGAAAGTCATACAAGCATTAAGGAAGCAAATTACTTATCCAGCCCATCATTGCTTGTGAATTAACATAAATTAATTAAGCCACACCCACTTTTTGACATAACTTTCATTGTCAAATATCTTCTAAACGGAACACAGTAGAGACATGGGGGTTGCTTTATATTAGTCTAAATGGAAAGTAGATCACAACATGATGTCACTAACTCCTCCATAGCAACCAAATTGTTTACCATAGCAACTATATTTCCACATCTCTATCTTAGCTTAGAAAAATGCTAGAGACTTGGGGGCTGGTAAGCTGCACCCATACTGACGGCTGAAACATTATATTATGTTAATGACACCTCCATGGCAACCAGACTGGTTACCATGGCAACCAATATAGCATGTCTCTATCTCAGCTTAGGAAAATCATAGAGAGATGGGGGTTGCTGTATTTTACCCGTATAGATATGGGGAGCAATATATTAGGTCAGCGACCCCTCCATAACAACCAAACTGGTTACCATAGCAACCAATATGGCACAGCTCTATCTCAGCTTTGGAAAGTCATAGAGACATGGGGGTTGATGTATTGACATAGGGAACAATGTGTTAGGTCACTGACCCCTCCATAGCAACCAGACTGGTTACCATAGCAACCAATTTTGCATGTACCTATCTCAGCTCCGGAAAATCATAGAGACATGGGGGTTGCTGTAATTTACTCGTATTCATATGGGGAACAATATATTAGGTCAGCGACCCCTCCATAGCAACCACACTGTTACCATAGCAACCAATATGGCCTATCTCTATCTCAGCTTACGAAAGTCATAGAGACATGGGGGTTGGTGTATTTTACTCGTGTTGACATGGGGAACAATATGTTAGGTCACTGACCCCTCCATAGCAGCCAGACTTGTTACCATAGCAACCAATTTTGCATGTACCTATCTCAGCCTATGAGAATCATAGAGACATGAGAGTTGGATTATGTTATTGTTGCGGAATTGACAACATTTAAAAAAAAGGTATTAACGGTACCAACGCAAGCCAACATCGAAGTTTGCGTGCAAACTTTAAAATCTAGTTATTATTCTTCTTCTTCTTCTTCTTCTCTTTTCCTACGTCAAAATTTTACAGAGCTTCTCCTCCTAGACCGTTCGAGCTACAGCCACGAAACTTTCCACGGTCGTCCAAGCTGTTCCCACTCGAGTTGCTATGTCTTTTCGAACCGATTTGATCAGCGGTTTCCGTAAAAATCGCGAATTTCGGCCCAAAAATCGCCCAAGTCATTCCCTATGGGGACCCTAGAGTGGTGATGTCATCGCCCACTCTAACTTCGAGCAAGCTCAGTCTTGTTGCTACTTGCACTGTTTTCTCAACTAAAAATTAACCTTTACACACACATTTTATATCTAAATGGTAGAGATTTTTGTCCTCTTTCAGTTGGTGCTGTTTTCATTTTTAAAAAACACACGGTTTTTACTCCAGGTGGCCTAAACCACAACGAGTGCACATAATTGCTCCATTCACCTCCATTCAAAAATTCTGGTGGATTCTGTTTAAAATCTCAATCGCAGGCTATTTTTAACTCGCCATAAATCATTCACACTTTATCACAGCTTCACAAAATTTACACCATTCTCTTCCTTAAAATCTTGGGATTCTAACAGTAAAAGAAATATTTCAATACCTCTGTTCATTCTTTCGTAATCCTTATTTGTTTGAGGGTATGGATTTCTCTGAAATGAGCAGTTGTACAGAATCAAATGAAGGCTATTTTTAGCTCGCCATAATTTTTTTATTTCTAATCACACCTTCACAAAAATTACAGCATTCTCTTCGTTAGGGTCTTCTGCTTCTTACAAAGAAAGAATCATTTCGATATATCTTACAGTTCTTCTATAATCTTTATTTGTTTGAGGCATGGAAATCGGATTTTCTCCAGCAGATTTGCCATCGTTTGAAAATCTGACAGTTGAGTCAGCTGACTCGTTTGAAAATCTGGCAGCTGATAACTCCAGGTGCAAGCTGATTTCAAATAAGTAGGTCAAAGGTGTCTCATTGACTTTTAATGGCCCATTGAAATGAATGGAGCATGAACCCCATAGATCCTAATGTAAAAGAGCTTCTGTAATTGATTGACACTGGAAAGTCATTCAAGCATTAAGGAAGCAAATTACTTATCCAGCCCATCATTGCTTGTGAATTAACATAAATTAATTAAGCCACACCCACTTTTTTTCATAACTTTCAATGTCAAATATCTTCTAAACGGAACACAGTAGAGACATGGGGGTTGCTTTATATTAGTCTAAATAGAAAGTAGATTACAACATGATATCACTAACTCCTCCATAGCAACCAAATTGTTTACCATAGCAACTATATTGCCACATCTATATCTTAGCTTAGGAAAATGCTAGAGACTTGGGGGCTGGTAAGCTTCACCCATACTGACAGCTGAAACATTATATTATGTTATTGACACCTCCATGGCAACCAGACTGGTTACCATGGCAACCAATATGGCATGTCTCTATCTCAGCTTAGGAAAATCATAGAGAGATGGGGGTTGCTGTATTTTACCCGTATAGATATGGGGAGCAATATAATAGGTCAGCGACCCCTCCATAGCAACCAAACTGGTTACCATAGCAACCAATATGGCGCAGCTCTATCTCAGCTTTGGAAAGTCATAGAGACATGGGGGTTGATGTATTGACATGGGGAACAATGTGTTAGGTCACTGACCCCTCCATAGCAACCAGACTGGTTACCATAGCAACCAATTTTGCATGTACCTATCTCAGCTCAGGAAAATCATAGACATGGGGGTTGCTGTAATTTACTCGTATGCATATGGGGAACAATATATTAGGTCAGCGACCCCTCCATAGCAACCACACTGTTACCATAGCAACCAATATGGCGTATCTCTATCTCAGCTTACGAATGTCATAGAGACATGGGGGTTGGTGTATTTTACTCGTGTTGACATGGGGAACAATATGTTAGGTCACTGACCCTCCATAGCAACCAGACTTGTTACCATAGCAACCACTTTTGCATGTACCTATCTCAGCCTATGAGAATCATAGAGACATGAGGGTTGGATTATGTTATTGTTGCGGAATTGACAACATTTAAAAAAAAGGTATTAACGGCACCAACGCAAGCCAACATCGAAGTTTGCGTGCAAACTTTAAAATCTAGTTATTATGTTGGCTTGCAAAGCCAACATATTGTTATCTCTCGTAAACTTATTATTCTTCTTCTCTTTTCTTCTGACGAAAATTCTTAACCCTACTCCTCCTAGCCCGTTCGAGCTACAGCCACGAAACTTTCCACGGTCGTCCAGACTGTTCCCACTCGAGTTGCTATATCTCTTTGGACCGATTGGACCAGCGGTTTCCGTATAAATCGTGAATTTCGGCCAAAAAATCGCTCAAGTCATTCCCTATGGGAGCCCTAGAGTGGTGATGTCATCGCCCACTCTAACTTTGAGCAAGCTCAGTCTTGTTGCTACTTGCACTGTTTTCTCAACTAAAATTAACCTTTACACACACATTTTATACCTAAATGGTAGAGATTTTTGTCCTCTTTCAGTTGGTGCTGTTTTCATTTTTAAAAAACACACGGTTTTACTCCAGGTGGCCTAAACCACAAGGAGTGCACTTAATTGCTCCATTCACCTCCATTCAAAAATTCTGGTGGATTCTGTTTAAAATCTCAGTCGCAGGCTATTTTTAACTCGCCATAAATCATTCACACTTTATCACAGCTTCACAAAATTTACACCATTCTCTTCCTTAAAATCTTGGGATTCTAACAGTAAAAGAAATATTTCAATACCTCTGGTCATTCTTTCGTAATGTTTATTTGTTTGAGGGTATGGATTTCTCAGAAATGAGCAGTTGCACAGAATCAAATGAAGGCTATTTCTAGCTCGCCATAATTTTTTTATTTCTAATCACACCTTCACAAAATTTACAGCATTCTCTTCGTTAGGGTCTTCTGCTTCTTACAAAGAAAGAATCATTTCGATATGTCTCACGGTTCTTCTATAATCTTTATTTGTTTGAGGCATGGAAATCGGATTTTCTCCAGCAGATTTGCCATCATTTGAAAAATCTGACAGTTGACTTTCCAGCTGCAGCTGATTCGTTTGAAAATCTGGCAGTTGATAACTCCAGCAGGTGCAGCTGATTTCAAATAAGTAGGTCAAAGGTGTCTCATTGACTTTCAATGGCCCATTGAAATGAATGGAGCATGAACCCCATAGATCCTAATGTAAAAGAGCTTCTGTAATTGATTGACACTGGAAAGTCATACAAGCATTAAGGAAGCAAATTACTTATCCAGCCCATCATTGCTTGTGAATTAACATAAATTAATTAAGCCACCCCCACTTTTTGACATAACTTTCAATGTCAAATATCTTCTAAACGGAACACAGGAGAGACATGGGGGTTGCTTTATATTATTCTAAATGAAAAGTAGATTACAACATGATGTCACTAACTCCTCCATAGCAACCAAATTGTTTACCATAGCAACTATATAGCCACATCTTTATCTTAGCTTAGGAAAATGCTAGAGACTTGGGGGCTGGTAAGCTTCACCCATACTGACAGCTGAAACATATTATGTTAATGACACCTCCATAGCAACCAGAGTGGTTACCATAGCAACCAATATGGCATGTCCCTATCTCAGCTTAGGAAAATCATAGAGAGATGGGGGTTGCTGTATTTCACCCGTATAGATATGGGGAGCAATATATTAGGTCAGCGACCCCTCCATAGCAACCAAACTGGTTACCATAGCAACCAATATGGAGCAGCTCTATCTCAGCTTTGGAAAGTCATAGAGACATGGGGGTTGATGTATTGACATGGGGAACAATGTGTTAGGTCACTGACCCCTCCATAGCAACCAGACTGGTTACCATAGCAACCAATTTTGCATGTACCCATCTCAGCTCAGGAAAATCATAGAGACATGGGGGTTGCTGTAATTTACTCGTATTCATATGGGGAACAATATATTAGGTCAGCGACCCCTCCATAGCAACCACACTGTTACCATAGCAAACAATATGGCGTATCTATCTCAGCTTACGAAAGTCATAGAGACATGGGGGTTGGTGTATTTTACTCGTGTTGACATGGGAAACAATATGTTAGGTCACTGACACCTCCATAGCAACCAGACTGGTTACCATAGCAACCAATATTGCATGTACCTATCTCAGCTTATGAGAATCATAGAGACATGGGGGTTGGATTATGTTATTGTTGCGGAATTGACAACATTTAAAAAATAGGTATTAACGGCACCAACGCAAGCCAACATCGAAGTTTGCGTGCAAACTTTAAAATCTAGTTATTATTCTTCTTCCTGCTTCTTCTTCTGACAAAAATTCTGACAGCTACTCCTCCTAGCCCGTTCGAGCTACAGCCACGAAACTTTCCACGGTCGTCCAGACTGTTCCCACTCGAGTTGCTATATCTCTTCGGACCGATTGGACCAGCGGTTTCCGTATAAATCGCGAATTTCGGCCCAAAAATCGCTCAAGTCATTCCCTATGGGAGACCTAGAGTGGTGATGTCATCGCCCACTCTAACTTTGAGCAAGCTCAGTCTTGTTGCTACTTGCACTGTTTTCTCAACTAAAAATTAACCTTTACACACACATTTTATACCTAAATGGTAGAGATTTTGTCCTCTTTCAGTTGGTGCTGTTTTCATTTTTAAAAAACACACGGTTTTTACTCCAGGTGGCCTAAACCACAACGAGTGCACATAATTGCTCCATTCACCTCCATTCAAAACTTCTGGTGGACTCTGTTTAAAATCTCAATCGCAGGCTATTTTTAACTCGCCATAAATCATTCACACTTTATCACAGCTTCACAAAATTTACACCATTCTCTTCCTTAAAATCTTGGGATTCTAACAGTAAAAGAAATATTTCAATACCTCTGTTCATTCTTTCAGAATGTTTATTTGTTTGAGGGTATGGATTTCTCTAAAATGAGCAGTTGCACAGAATCAAATGAAGGCTATTTGTAGCTCGCCATAATTTTTTTTATTTCTAATCACACCTTCACAAAAATTACAGCATTCTCTTCGTTAGGGTCTTCTGCTTCAAAAAAAAAAAGAATCATTTCGATATGTCTTACGGTTCTTCTATAATCTTTATTTGTTTGAGGCATAGAAATCGGATTTTCTCCAGCAGATTTGCCATCGTTTGAAAATCTGACAGTTGAGTCAGCTGACTCGTTTGAAAATCTGGCAGTTGATAACTCCAGGGGCAAGCTGATTTCAAATAAGTAGGTCAAAGGTGTCTCATTGACTTTCAATGGCCCATTGAAAAGAATGGAGCATGAACCCCATAGATCCTAATGTAAAAGAGCTTCTGTAATTGATTGACACTGGAAAGTCATACAAGCATTACGGACGCAAATTACTTATCCAGCCCATCATTGCTTGTGAATTAACATAAATTAATTAAGCCACACCCACTTTTGACATAACTTTCAATGTCAAATATCTTCTAAACGGAACACAGTAGAGACATGGGGGTTGCTTTATATTATTCTAAAAGAAAAGTAGATTACAACATGATGTCACTAACTCCTCCATAGCAACCAAATTGCTTACCATAGCAACTATATAGCCACATCTCTATCTTAGCTTAGGAAAATGCTAGAGACTTGGGGGCTGGTAAGCTTCACCCATACTGACAGCTGAAACATGTTATGTTAATGACACCTCCATAGCAACCAGACTGGTTACCATAGCAACCAATATGGCATGTCTCTATCTCAGCTTAGGAAAATCATAGAGAGATGGGGTTGCTGTATTTTACCCGTATAGATATGGGGAGCAATATAGTAGGTCAGCGACCCCTCCATAGCAACCAAACTGGTTACCATAGCAACCAATATGGCGCAGCTCTATCTCAGCTTTGGAAAGTCATAGAGACATGGGGGTTGATGTATTGACATGGGGAACAATGTGTTAGGTCACTGACCCTCCATAGCAACCAGACTGGTTACCATAGCAACCAATTTTGCATGTACCTATCTCAGCTCAGGAAAATCATAGAGACATGGGGGTTGCTGTAATTTACTCGTATTCATATAGGGAACAATATATTAGGTCAGCTACCCCTCCATAGCAACCACACTGTTACCATAGCAACCAATATGGCGTATCTCTATCTCAGCTTACGAAAATCATAGAGACATGGGGGTTGGTGTATTTTACTCGTGTTGACAGGGGGAACAATATGTTAGGTCACTGACACCTCCATAGCAACCAGACTGGTTACCATAGCAACCAATATTGTATGTACCTATCTCAGCTTATGAGAATCATAGAGACATGGGGGTTGGATTATGTTATTGTTGCAGAATTGCCAACATTTAAAAAAAAATAGGTATTAACGGCACCAACGCAAGCCAACATCGAAGTTTGCGTGCAAACTTTAAAATCTAGTTC
>SRMA01003723.1:0-21807 GCA_007224835.1 Danionella cerebrum
CATACTAGTTCTAACACAACGTGGAAAAGTCATCCTCCAAATTAATATCTCCTCCCCCCCTTTTATTCGAGAGCATCTTCTATTAACACTTCATGTTATTCCAACCATTATAATTATCTTTAACCCTGAAATTATTTGAGGATGATTACTTTAGTTAGTTTAGTTTAAAATAAAATTTTAGATTGTGATTCTAAAGATAGAGATTGGTCTCCCTAACTTACCAAGAATAAAAAAGAAATTTATAAACACTGCTAATGTTAAATACTTTGGTTAAACTCCAAAGCATTCTTGAACTTATATAGGATAATAGCCATCCATTGGATTTAGGATTCAAATCTCTTGGTGCAACCCCAAGTGTAAGTTATTAACTGTCAGCCTTTTCTAAAAATTTCTCAGTTCTCAAATTGACAGTTTGTTCATATAATATTCATTTTAATTTTTATCCTTCTTATATCTATTATTTTTAATGATTCTATTATTTCTCTTAACCTAAATCCATGATTTAATATTCAAATATTCTCTCTCTCTCTTAATTTTAAATTCGATCAACTGTCAACCTTATTTACCCTTGTCGCTTTATTTATTACATGGTCCATTTTAGAATTTGCATCTTGATATAGAGCCATGGAACCCAAAAATAAATTATTTAATCTATATTTAATTTTATTTCTAACGGCCATAATTGTTTTTGTTACAGCAGATAATTTTTTTCAGCTTTTTATAGGATGGGAAGGTGTAGGGATCATATCTTTTCTTTTTATTGGTTGATGGTATGGACGAACCAATGCCAATACTGCTTCTCTCCAAGCAATAATTTATAATCGTGTGGGTGATGCAGGGTTAGTATTTTCCATAGCATGGATTGTAATATCTGCCAACTCCTGAGAGTTAGAACAAATTTTTACCCTCTCTAATCATTTTAACCTCTCAACACCTCTTTTGTTATTAGTAGTAGCCGCTACAGGAAAATCTGCACAATTTTCACTTCATCCCTGACTCCTAGCTGCAATAGAAGGCCCCACACCAGTCTCTGCACTACTTCATTCGAGTACTATAGTAGTAGCAGGGATTCTTTTACTAGTACGGTTAAATCCTCTTTTGAATAATAATAGTCTTGATCTTAAGACATGCTTATACTTAGGAGCAATTACCACATTATTTGCTGCTGCTTGTGCTCTTACACAAAATGATATTAAAAAAATTGTAGCATTCTCCACCCCAAGCCAGCTAGGCTTAATAATAGTTTCTTTAGGACTTAATTTGCCACATTTAGCATTTTTTCATGTATGTATTCATGCTTTTTTTAAAGCAATATTATTTTTGTGTGCAGGTTCTATAATTCATAATCTTAATAATGAACAAGATATTCGTAATATAGGGGGCGCCTATAAATCTCTTCCCGCAACAACCAAATTTACAATTATTGGATCTTTAGCACTAGTAGGAACCCCTTTTTTGGCGGGATTTTTTTCTAAAGATGCTATTATTGAAGCGGCAACTTCATCATACTTAAATTCTTATGCTTTAGCCTTATCCCTTATTGCCACATGTTTTACTGCCGTTTACAGTACTCGAATGATTTTCTTATTGTCTTCTTTTAATCCCCAATCAAACTTAAATTTACCCTTGAATGCAAATCATACACCATTAAGTCCTATTCGACGTCTCGCATGAGGTAGTATTATTATAGGGCTAATTTTAAATGACTCTTTTAGTCCTCTTGGAACCCCTATTTTAACACTTCCATCAACCCTAAAATTAATGGCAGTTTTACTTTCCCTTTTAGGAGTCTTCTCAGCGCCTCAGATTACTTTGATTGTTAACAAAACCAATAATGAAATTAACAAATCACTATTTCATTTCTCTAATTCCCTTTTTTTCTTTTCTTTAATTAATCACCGCCTAAGCCCTTACGGAGTAATATACTTAGCTGAGAATTCAAGCACTAAATTTGAAAAATCATGAAGTGAATTTATAGGATCCCTAGGAATTTCTACCTTATTAATCTCAACAGTTATTTGGATTAAAAGCAATCGTGCAGAAGCTATCAAGCTTTACCTGACTATGTTCACCTATTCTATTGTAATTTATATAAGTTACTTATTCTTGTTTACATAATTAGAATTTTAAAGTCCATGAATTTATACAAACCAATGACAAGCCTGCGTCAAACTCACCCTATTCTTAAAATCATAAACAACACGTTAATTGATCTCCCTACACCCGTTAATATTTCTTACTGATGAAATTTTGGCTCCCTTTTAGGAGTATGTTTAATGATCCAAATTTTAACAGGCCTTTTTTTAGCAATACATTATGCTGCTGATATTGAAACAGCTTTTTCATCAGTCGTCCATATTTGCCGTGATGTTAATTATGGATGGGTTATTCGAAACCCACACGCCAATGGCGCATCCCTATTTTTTATATGCCTGTTTATTCATATTGGACGGGGAATTTATTATAGTTCTTATCTTTATTTAGAAACATGAATTATTGGTATAATATTATTAATAATAGTAATAATAACAGCTTTTGTAGGGTATGTTTTACTATGAGGTCAAATGTCTTTCTGAGGTGCTACGGTTATCACTAATATACTCTCAGCTGTACCAGAATCGGGAGAAAAATTAGTGCAGTGAAGTTGAGGAGGTTTCTCAGTAGATAATGCAACATTAACACGGTTTTTTGCATTTCATTTCATTTTTCCTTTCATTATTTTTGCTTTAATAATACTTCATCTTTTATTCTTACATGAAACAGGTTCAAATAATCCAGTAGGTTTAAATCCTAATATAGATAAAGTGTCATTTCACCCTTACTTTTCAGAAAAAGATATCTTAGGGTTTGTTATAATTTTAACAGTTTTAATAACCCTAGCCTTATTTTTCCCTAATTTTCTTAGGAGACCCAGAAAATTTTACTCCTGCTAACCCTTTAATCACACCCCCTCATATTAAACCCGAATGATATTTTTTATTTGCTTATGCAATCCTACGGTCAATTCCCAATAAGTTAGGAGGAGTAATTGCTCTACTACTGTCGATTCTTGTTTTAATTACTACTCCCTTTTTACACGCATCCAACCAACGAACAATAACATTTCGTCCCCTCGCACGAGTTATATTTTGATTTTTAGTTGCAGATCTATTTATTTTAACATGAATTGGAG
The DNA here is from genome assembly GCA_007224835.1 of Danionella cerebrum. Classification (NCBI taxonomy): domain Eukaryota; kingdom Metazoa; phylum Chordata; class Actinopteri; order Cypriniformes; family Danionidae; genus Danionella; species Danionella cerebrum. Next base: position 3,173 of record SRMA01003723.1, read on the forward strand.
GCATACCGGTAGAAACCCCCTTTATCCTTATTGGACAGCTATCTTCTGCCTTTTACTTTTTATATTTTTTATTATTCTTTCCTTTAATTGGCTATGTAGAAAATAATATTATTTATAAACATTACTATAATAGCTTAATTTAAAGCATTGGTTTTGTAAACCAAAGACAGATGTTGAACTCATCTTTATTGTAATTAAATATTGTAATAAGTCATTGTAGCTTAAGTAAAGTATAGTGCTGAAAACGCTAAGACAGATCCTAAAAAGTTCTCGGTGGCTACACTCACTTTAATTTATTGTAAAATACATTTATGTGTGTTAGATAGTAGAATAATTTTACGTGGGTGCTTAAAACACTTTAATTTATTGTAAAATACATTTATGTGTGTTAGTTAGTAGAATAATTTTACGTGGGTGCTTAAAACACTTTAACTTATTGTAAAATACATTTATGTGTGTTAGTTAGTAGAATAATTTTACGTGGGTGCTTAAAACACTTTAATTTATTGTAAAATACATTTATGTGTGTTAGTTAGTAGAATATTTTTACGTGGGTGCTTAAAACACTTTAATTTATTGTAAAATACATTTATGTGTGTTAGTTAGTAGAATAATTTTACGTGGGTGCTTAAAACACTTTAATTTATTGTAGAATACATTTATGTGTGTTAGTTAGTAGAATAATTTTACGTGGGTGCTTAAAACACTTTAATTTATTGTAAAATATATTTATGTGTGTTAGTTAGTAGAATAATTTTACGTGGGTGCTTAAAACACTTTAATTTATTGTAAAATACATTTATGTGTGGTAGTTAGTAGAATAATTTTACGTGGGTGCTTAAAACACTTTAATTTATTGTAAAATACATTTATGTGTGTTAGTTAGTAGAGTAATTTTACGTGGGTGCTTAAAACACTTTAATTTATTGTAAAATACATTTATGTGTGTTAGTTAGTAGAATAATCTTACGTGGGTGCTTAAAACACTTTAATTTATTGTAAAATACATTTATGTGTGTTAGTTAGTAGAATAATTTTACGTGGGTGCTTAAAACACTTTAATTTATTGTAAAATACATTTATGTGTGTTAGTTAGTAGAATGATTTTACGTGGGTGCTTAAAACACTTTAATTTATTGTAAAATACATTTATGTGTGTTAGTTAGTAGAATAATTTTACGTGGGTGCTTAAAACACTTTAATTTATTGTAAAATACATTAGATATTCTTTTTCAACACCTAATAAAATACACATGTACTCTTTCAAAAATCAACCACCAGCTTATTGTAAAATATATCATGCATGATAGAATCACGTACCTTTAGTAAAAAAAACAAATTAAACACTTTATTCCCGGCATATTGGCTCTACACCACCTCAAGATCAAGGATTTAAAATTTACCTAATTATTTGTAGCATGCGGCAAGGGATGCAGGGGGGGTATTAGCTTTGTAAACATATCCAGCTCTTAACTCAGCATGCTTCGCGTTCTTGTTTGCGTTAGGGGTTCCTTTTTTTTTTTTGGGGAATTTCACTCAGCATTTCCAGTGGCCACAAAACTGTTGATAATTTTAATAATCAAATAGGAGGGTACACGCGTGTGTTTTAAGGGGTATTTCACTCAACATTTCCAGTGGTCACATCGAAGCACCTTTCAAAAAGTACATTAGATATTCTTTTTCAACACCTAATAAAATACACATGTACTCTTTCAAAAATCAACCACCAGCTTATTGTAAAGTATATCATGCATGATAGAATCACGTACCTTTAGTAAAAAAAACAAATTAAACACTTTATTCCCGGCATATTGGCCCTACACCACCTCAAGATCAAGGATTTAAAATTTACCTAATTATTTGTAGCATGCGGCAAGGGATGCAGGGGGGGTATTAGCTTTGTAAACATATCCAGCTCTTAACTCAGCATGCTTCGGGTTCTTGTTTGCGTTAGGGGTTCCTTTTTTTTTTGGGGGAATTTCACTCAGCATTTCCAGTGGCCACAAAACTGTTGATAATTTTAATAATCAAATAGGAGGGTACACGCGTGTGTTTTAAGGGGTATTTCACTCAACATTTCCAGTGGTCACATCAAAGCACCTTTCAAAAAGTACATTAGATATTCTTTTTCAACACCTAATAAAATACACATGTACTCTTTCAAAAATCAACCACCAGCTTATTGTAAAATATATCATGCATGATAGAATCACGTACCTTTAGTAAAAAAAACAAATTAAACACTTTATTCCCGGCATATTGGCTCTACACCACCTCAAGATCAAGGATTTAAAATTTACCTAATTATTTGTAGCATGCGGCAAGGGATGCAGGGGGGGTATTAGCTTTGTAAACATATCCAGCTCTTAACTCAGCATGCTTCGCGTTCTTGTTTGCGTTAGGGGTTCCTTTTTTTTTGGGGGAATTTCACTCAGCATTTCCAGTGGCCACAAAACTGTTGATAATTTTAATAATCAAATAGGAGGGTACACGCGTGTGTTTTAAGGGGTATTTCACTCAACATTTCCAGTGGTCACATCAAAGCACCTTTCAAAAAGTACATTAGATATTCTTTTTCAACACCTAATAAAATACACATGTACTCTTTCAAAAATCAACCACCAGCTTATTGTAGAATATATCATGCATGATAGAATCACGTACCTTTAGTAAAAAAAACAAATTAAACACTTTATTCCCGGCATATTGGCTCTACACCACCTCAAGATCAAGGATTTAAAATTTACCTAATTATTTGTAGCATGCGGCAAGGGATGCAGGGGGGGTATTAGCTTTGTAAACATATCCAGCTCTTAACTCAGCATGCTTCGCGTTCTTGTTTGCGTTAGGGGTTCCTTTTTTTTTTGGGGAATTTCACTCAGCATTTCCAGTGGCCACAAAACTGTTGATAATTTTAATAATCAAATAGGAGGGTACACGCGTGTGTTTTAAGGGGTATTTCACTCAACATTTCCAGTGGTCACATCAAAGCACCTTTCAAAAAGTACATTAGATATTCTTTTTCAACACCTAATAAAATACACATGTACTCTTTCAAAAATCAACCACCAGCTTATTGTAAAATATATCATGCATGATAGAATCACGTACCTTTAGTAAAAAAAACAAATTAAACACTTTATTCCCGGCATATTGGCTCTACACCACCTCAAGATCAAGGATTTAAAATTTACCTAATTATTTGTAGCATGCGGCAAGGGATGCAGGGGGGGTATTAGCTTTGTAAACATATCCAGCTCTTAACTCAGCATGCTTCGCGTTCTTGTTTGCGTTAGGGGTTCCTTTTTTTTTTGGGGGAATTTCACTCAGCATTTCCAGTGGCCACAAAACTGTTGATAATTTTAATAATCAAATAGGAGGGTACACGCGTGTGTTTTAAGGGGTATTTCACTCAACATTTCCAGTGGTCACATCAAAGCACCTTCAAAAAGTACATTAGATATTCTTTTTCAACACCTAATAAAATACACATGTACTCTTTCAAAAATCAACCACCAGCTTATTGTAAAATATATCATGCATGATAGAATCACGTACCTTTAGTAAAAAAAACAAATTAAACACTTTATTCCCGGCATATTGGCTCTACACCACCTCAAGATCAAGGATTTAAAATTTACCTAATTATTTGTAGCATGCGGCAAGGGATGCAGGGGGGGTATTAGCTTTGTAAACATATCCAGCTCTTAACTCAGCATGCTTCGCGTTCTTGTTTGCGTTAGGGGTTCCTTTTTTTTTTTGGGGAATTTCACTCAGCATTTCCAGTGGCCACAAAACTGTTGATAATTTTAATAATCAAATAGGAGGGTACACGCGTGTGTTTTAAGGGGTATTTCCTCAACATTTCCAGTGGTCACATCAAAGCACCTTTCAAAAAGTACATTAGATATTCTTTTTCAACACCTATCTTTTCTTTTAACCAAGAATCTTTAGGGTTAAGATAACCAACTATTTTATATTTAGGCCCGGGGGGGAAGCATTTTAAACACAAATTACCCTCTTAAATCAAACATACCTCAACAACATCTCGCAATTCTGAACTCAACCCTATTTAAAGATTAAGGCCCCTTATTAATACAAATTATTAGTATCGCCTAGAATTGGATGCAAAAGCATTATAATCAAATATTAGTTTTTCTAATATGGTTAAAGTACATTTACCTCTATAAGCTGAAACATATTCTTTTTCAACACCTATCTTTTCTTTTAACCAAGAATCTTTAGGGTTAAGATAACCAACTATTTTATATTTAGGCCCGGGGGGGAAGCATTTTAAACACAAATTACCCTCTTAAATCAAACATACCTCAACAACATCTCGCAATTCTGAACTCAACCCTATTTAAAGATTAAGGCCCCTTATTAATACAAATTATTAGTATCGCCTAGAATTGGATGCAAAAGCATTATAATCAAATATTAGTTTTTCTAATATGGTTAAAGTACATTTACCTCTATAAGCTGAAACATATTCTTTTTCAACACCTATCTTTTCTTTTAACCAAGAATCTTTAGGGTTAAGATAACCAACTATTTTATATTTAGGCCCGGGGGGGAAGCATTTTAAACACAAATTACCCTCTTAAATCAAACATACCTCAACAACATCTCGCAATTCTGAACTCAACCCTATTTAAAGATTAAGGCCCCTTATTAATACAAATTATTAGTATCGCCTAGAATTGGATGCAAAAGCATTATAATCAAATATTAGTTTTTCTAATATGGTTAAAGTACATTTACCTCTATAAGCTGAAACATATTCTTTTTCAACACCTATCTTTTCTTTTAACCAAGAATCTTTAGGGTTAAGATAACCAACTATTTTATATTTAGGCCCGGGGGGGAAGCATTTTAAACACAAATTACCCTCTTAAATCAAACATACCTCAACAACATCTCGCAATTCTGAACTCAACCCTATTTAAAGATTAAGGCCCCTTATTAATACAAATTATTAGTATCGCCTAGAATTGGATGCAAAAGCATTATAATCAAATATTAGTTTTTCTAATATGGTTAAAGTACATTTACCTCTATAAGCTGAAACATATTCTTTTTCAACACCTATCTTTTCTTTTAACCAAGAATCTTTAGGGTTAAGATAACCAACTATTTTATATTTAGGCCCGGGGGGGAAGCATTTTAAACACAAATTACCCTCTTAAATCAAACATACCTCAACAACATCTCGCAATTCTTCAAAAGATAGTATATAAGTATACTGGCTTTGGGAGCTGGTGGTGGGAGTTAAAATCTCTCTCTTTTGAGTGTAGCCACCGAGAACTTTTTAGGATCTGTCTTAGCGTTTTCAGCACTATACTTTACTTAAGCTACAATGGCTTATTACAATATTTAATTACAATAAAGATGAGTTCAACATCTGTCTTTGGTTTACAAAACCAATGCTTTAAATTAAGCTATTATAGTAATGTTTATAAATAATATTATTTTCTACATAACCAATTAAAGGAAAGAATAATAAAAAATATAAAAAGTAAAAGGCAGAAGATAGCTGTCCAATAAGGATAAAAGGGGGTTTCTACCGGTATGCCTCCAATTCATGTTAAAATAAATAGATCTGCAACTAAAAATCAAAATATAACTCGTGCGAGGGGACGAAATGTTATTGTTCGTTGGTTGGATGTGTGTAAAAAGGGAGTAGTAATTAAAACAAGAATCGACAGTAGTAGAGCAATTACTCCTCCTAACTTATTGGGAATTGACCGTAGGATTGCATAAGCAAATAAAAAATATCATTCGGGCTTAATATGAGGGGGTGTGATTAAAGGGTTAGCAGGAGTAAAATTTTCTGGGTCTCCTAAGAAAATTAGGGAAAAATAAGGCTAGAGTTATTAAAACTGTTAAAATTATAACAAACCCTAAGATATCTTTTTCTGAAAAGTAAGGGTGAAATGACACTTTATCTATATTAGGATTTAAACCTACTGGATTATTGGAACCTGTTTCATGTAAGAATAAAAGATGAAGTATTATTAAAGCAAAAATAATGAAAGGAAAAATGAAATGAAATGCAAAAAACCGTGTTAATGTTGCATTATCTACTGAGAAACCTCCTCAAATTCACTGCACTAATTTTTCTCCCGATTCTGGTACAGCTGAGAGTATATTAGTGATAACCGTAGCACCTCAGAAAGACATTTGACCTCATGGTAAAACATACCCTACAAAAGCTGTTATTATTACTATTATTAATAATATTATACCAATAATTCATGTTTCTAAATAAAGATAAGAACTATAATAAATTCCCCGTCCAATATGAATAAACAGGCATATAAAAAATAGGGATGCGCCATTGGCGTGTGTGTTTCGAATAACCCATCCATAATTAACATCACGGCAAATATGGACGACTGATGAAAAAGCTGTTTCAATATCAGCAGTATAATGTATTGCTAAAAAAGGCCTGTTAAAATTTGGATCATTAAACATACTCCTAAAAGGGAGCCAAAATTTCATCAGTAAGAAATATTAACGGGTGTAGGGAGATCAATTAACGTGTTGTTTATGATTTTAAGAATAGGGTGAGTTTTACGCAGGCTTGTCATTGGTTTGTATAAATTCATGGACTTTAAAATTCTAATTATGTAAACAAGAATAAGTAACTTATATAAATTACAATAGAATAGGTGAACATAGTCAGGTAAAGTTTGATAGCTTCTGCACGATTGCTTTTAATCCAAATAACTGTTGAGATTAATAAGGTAGAAATTCCTAGGGATCCTATAAATTCACTTCATGATTTTTCAAATTTAGTGCTTGAATTTTCAGCTAAATATATTACTCCGTAAGGGCTTAGGCGGTGATTAATTAAAGAAAAGAAAAAAAGTGAATTAGAGAAATGAAATAGTGATTTGTTAATTTCATTATTGGTTTTGTTAACAATCAAAGTAATCTGAAGCGCTGAGAAGACTCCTAAAAGGGAAAGTAAAACTGCCATTAATTTTAGGGTTGATGGAAGTGTTAAAATAGGGGTTTCAAGAGGACTAAAAGAGTCATTTAAAATTAGCCCTATAATAATACTACCTCATGCGAGACGTCGAATAGGACTTAATGGTGTATGATTTTCATTCAAGGGTAAACTTAAGTTTGATTGGGGATTAAAAGAAGACAATAAGAAAATCATTCGAGTACTGTAAACGGCAGTAAAACATGTGGCACTAAGGGTTAAGGCTAAAGCATAAGAATTTAAGTATGATGAAGTTGCCGCTTCAATAATAGCATCTTTAGAAAAAAATCCTGCCACAAAAGGGGTTCCTACTAGTGCTAAAGATCCAATAATTGTAAATTTGGTTGTTGCGGGAAGAGATTTATAGGCGCCCCCTATATTACGAATATCTTGTTCATTATTAAGATTATGAATTATAGAACCTGCAAACAAAAATAATATTGCTTTTAAAAAAGCATGAGTACATACATGAAAAAATGCTAAATGTGGCAAATTAAGTCCTAAAGAAACGATTATTAAGCCTAGCTGGCTTGAGGTGGAGAATGCTACAATTTTTTTAATATCATTTTGTGTAAGAGCACAAGCAGCAGCAAATAATGTGGTAATTGATCCTAAGTATAAGCATGTCTTAAGAACAAGACTATTATTATTCAAAAGAGGATTTAACCGTACTAGTAAAAGAATCCCTGCTACTACTATAGTACTCGAATGAAGCAGTGCAGAGACTGGTGTGGGGCCTTCTATTGCAGCTGGGAGTCAGGGATGAAGTGAAAATTGTGCAGATTTTCCTGTAGCGGCTACTACTAATAACAAAAGAGGGGTTGTGAGGTTAAAATGATTAGAGAGGGTAAAAATTTGTTCTAACTCTCAGGAGTTGGCAGATATTACAATCCATGCTATGGAAAATACTAACCCTGCATCACCCACACGATTATAAATTATTGCTTGGAGAGTAGCAGTATTGGCATTGGTTCGTCCATACCATCAACCAATTAAAAGAAAAGATATGATCCCTACACCTTCCCATCCTATAAAAAGCTGAAAAAAATTATCTGCTGTAACAAAAACAATTATGGCCGTTAGAAATAAAATTAAATATAGATTAAATAATTTATTTTGGGGTTCCATGGCTATATATCAAGATGCAAATTCTAAAATGGACCATGTAATAAATAAAGCGACAAGGGTAAATAAGGTTGACAGTTGATCGAATTTAAAATTAAGAGAGAGAGAATATTTGAATATTAAATCATGGATTTAGGTTAAGAGAAATAATAGAATCATTAAAAACAATAGATATAAGAGGGATAAAAATTAAAATGAATATTATATGAACAAACTGTCAATTTGAGAACTGAGAAATTTTTAGAAAAGGCTGACAGTTAATAACTTACACTTGGGGTTGCACCAAGAGATTTGAATCCTAAATCCAATGGATGACTATTATCCTATATAAGTTCAAGAATGCTTTGGAGTTTAATTAAATTAATAGCCTGAAAAATCTTTGATTTCTCCCTCCCTAATGAGCACTACCTTTAAATTATCCCCACGTTTGCTTCACGCATAAGGGTGTCGCTCTTAGAAAGGGGCGAAACCCGGGGCCTCTTTTGCCGTCGGATTTAACTTAACCTTATACTTACTTCAAAACCTACTAGTTGTCACTTCACAGAATAGATGATTTTGTTAATCAAGAATCTTGTTAAACCCAAGAACAACTAATATGCTAGCTCGATTGATTTCTCAAATCCGACGCTTAACACAAATAAAAAACCTTTGCCCCTCTGTAAAATTTTATCTGTCACTTAAACTTATAAAATCTTACTCTTATATTCCCTTAATTCTTCTAATTTATCTTTCAAGCCTACTAATTTTTCAACTTAGCATGTTTTCCTTTCAAATTTTCATAGACGGCGGATTGCTAGGGTCCCATGTCATAACATTCAACGCTGGAAACGATCCCCTCCCCTCGGATCCGTCCCAACCATCTAACTCCATTGTTACTCAAACGGAGAATCCACTCTTTCAAGATGCTTCAACCCAAACTGACATTTCTCCCCCTTCTAATAGTGCCTCTTGTCAAACATTACCAGCAGATGACCTGCTCATGGAACAAGAGGCACAGCCTGAACTAAAAACAGTAGTTAAACCTATATTAGACCCTTCAACATTACCAATTGAACAAACACCCGATTCCCCAGCGCCAGTCGTCCCAACTTACGTTGGCCCAGCTCATGACGTCCCATGCTACTGACAAACATTACCGGGCCCTTCACAATTCCCGAATGTCATTGATTATTTTTATACTAAAGCTACTACGTGGTGACCGTCTGGACCTAATATGCCAGACGACTCTTCTTCTTCTGATTCATCCGATTATCTTTACCAAAACCCTCGCTCCGTTTCTCCCTCAACGGAAGAGTATATCACAGATATAGGAGATCAGGATTCCAACGCTTCAACCATTACTGAAGTTGATCTTGATGAAGACCTCCTCAAAGAACTGGAAGCTGCTAAAGCCGCAGAAGCATTGAAAGAAGAAACCATAGAGGTTTCAGACAGTGTTGAAGGCGATAAAGCTCCAGAAGTTCAAGCGCCTGAAAAAACGCAGGAACCTGCATCCAATACTAAATCAACTGAAAATTTACAAACTCGTGAAGGCGCGGAATCTCCCTCCCTTCTTGACAACTCACAAACTAATTCTACTAATCTCTTCCCTAGCTCTAGTACTAACGTTCCTAATTCTCCTCACACCCTTAAATAACTCTACTTGCCCGTTCTTTTCCCCTTATTATAGAACATGCTCTCAAAAATGTTTATTTTTTTATATTATTCCTGTAGTTGAACTACAATAATGGTCCTTCACACCATTGATCTCAGCTAAACCCTGAGCAGGAATTGCCATGCCTTATTTAATTCATATTCTATTGATTCTTTTTACTATTGGTATAGCATGCATTGCTTCTAATCCTTCCCCCTATTTCAGCGCATTAGGCCTTATAACTGCGGCCGGCTTGGGCTGCGGAATTTTATCCTGATGCGGGACATCTTTCCTATCCTTAGTTATGTTTATAATCTACTTAGGAGGGATATTAGTAATTTTCGCCTACTCCGCAGCACTGTCAGCTGAACCATTCCCTGAAACACTAACTCACCGTTACGTCACATGACGTGTAATAACCCTGCTCATTAGTTTAAGCAGTATCATGATAATTTCTTTAGAAGAGATTCACGAACATCTTTTAATCCCTTATGAAGAATTTAAAAATTTCACCTTTTCCCGCAGTGAAGTTGATGGCCTAATTGAACTTTATGACTTAGGAAATTTCATATTAGCTTTATGTGCTTGTGCTTTATTTCTAACCCTATTTGTAGTTATAGAAATTACATGAGGGGCTAGTTATGGGACTCTTCGAGTAATATATTAACACTCAATTAACCATTATGGTGATAGTCTAACTTGTTCTTATCTAGTAAATCCTCCTTATAAAAATCTTATCTCTACGAAACAAAACCTAACCTTACTGTATTTTCTTTATTACATTGTTAGTTATATTTAATAAAATATTATTCTAAGAAAGAACATTGGTACGCTGCTTATACCCCCTTAAATCTTTGATTTCTCCCTCCCTAATGAGCACTCCCTTTAAATTATCCCCACGTTTGCTTCACGCATAAGGGTTTCACCCCTTGTATAAGGGGCGACCCCGGGGCCTCTTTTGCCGTCGGATTTAACTTAACCTTATACTTACTTAAAACCCTACTAGTTGTCACTTCACAGAATAGATGATTTTGTTAATCAAGAATCTTGTTAAACCCAAGAACAACTAATATGCTAGCTCGATTGATTTCTCAAATCCGACGCTTAACACAAATAAAAACCCTTTGCCCCTCTGTAAAATTTTATCTGTCACTTAAACTTATAAAATTTTACTCTTATATTCCCTTAATTCTTCTAATTTATCTTTCAAGCCTACTAATTTCTCAACTTAGCATGTTTTCCTTTCAAATTTTCATAGACGGCGGATTGCTAGGGTCCCATGTCATAACATTTAACGCTGGAAACGATCCCCTCCCCTCGGATCCGTCCTAACCATCTAACTCCATTGTTACTCAAACGGAGAATCCACTCTTTCAAGATGCTTCAACCCAAACTGACATTTCTCCCACTTCTAATAGTGCCTCTTGTCAAACATCACCAGCAGATGACCTGCTCATGGAACAAGAGGCACAGCCTGAACTAAAAACAGTAGTTAAACCTATATTAGACCCTTCAACAATACCAATTGAACAAACACCCGATTCCCCAGCGCAAGTCGTCCCAACTTACGTTGGCCCAGCTCATGACGTCCCATGCTACTGACAAACATTACCGGGCCCTTCACAATTCCCGAATGTCATTGATTATTTTTATACTAAAGCTACTACGTGTTGACCGTCTGGACCTAATATGCCAGACGACCCTTCTTCTTCTGATTCATCCGATTATCTTTACCAAAACCCTCGCTCCGTTTCTCCCTCAACGGAAGAGTATAACACAGATATAGGAGATCAGGATTCTAACGCTTCAACCATTACTGAAGTTGATCTTGATGAAGACCTCCTCAAAGATCTGGAAGCTGCTAAAGCCGCAGAAGCATTGAAAGAAGAAACCATAGAGGTTTCAGACAGTGTTGAAGGCGATAAAGCTCCAGAAGTTCAAGCGCCTGAAAAAACGCAGGAACCTTCATCCAATACTAAATCAACTGAAAATTTACAATCTCGTGAAGGCGCGGAATCTCCCTCCCTTCTTGACAACTCACAAACTAATTCTACTCATCTCTTCCCTAGCTCTAGTACTAACGTTCCTAATTCTCCTCACACCCTTAAATAGCTCTACTTGCCCGTTCTTTTCCCCTTATTATAGAACATGCTCTCCAAAATGTTTATTTTTTTATATTATTCCTGTAGTTGAACTACAATAATGGTCCTTCATACCATTGATCTCAGCTAAACCCTGAGCAGGAATTGCCATGCCTTATTTAATTCATATTCTATTAATACCTGTATTGAATTCTCTCAATTATTATTTTACCTTATTAATTATTATTCCTTCCAAAATGGTGTTTATATTTATCTCACATAATTGAACTTTTCTAGTTTTAATTTTCTACATGCCTGTTTTAATTATTATATACGACTTGTTTATTTTTTATATGGATTACTTCATAAATTGACCTAACGGAACTCTTTTCACAGTTGTGCATGGCATAGAATCTGAAAATGCTAGTAACCAAGTCGTTCCTGGCAATTTTGAAATTCCCCAAGCCATCCCCTCAACAGATACACAATGTGTACCCGAACTTACAAACATCTATACTTCACCCTCAAGTTCTCAAGGATTAAATCTGCATGTAGTACCTCACACACCTAGCCCCAGTCCCTCACCATTCCCTACATCCTCCTTTTTAGTTTCTGAACAACTTTCACAAGCTCAAATTGTGCCACAACGACCAGCTGATTATTTTTGAGAAATTGTGCCACAACCATCACCCCCAGCTTCTCCGATATTAGAATACCAAGATTATATTACTTATATCCAACAATTTAAACCTTACATAAATAATCCTGATCATATAGAATCCCTTACTTCTTTCGTTTTACCTCCCGATATCACTTCAGAAACATTATCCTCTAGTGTAGCTATCACAGACTCTGAAATAACGAGCACCTCTGATTCATCTTCCAATTCAATAGACCAAGATTCTCATACAATACATCCATCAGAAACTTCTTGTTCCCAAACATTAGGAACTATAGACACTGAAGGAACATCTAATTGTACACAATGAATTTTATCGGATTCAACTTGCTCCCGAACATTAGCAAGCTCAGATATCTCAGAAAACTCATGCTCTACTGATTTATCTATTATTGCTAATGACCCTTATCAAACTGACCATTCTATTCCCTCTGTAGAAGACACCTTATTAGTTCCTCCGCCTCCTCAACCAAACAATGATTAAAAACCTTATATTATTCATCTACGTATTAATAAAATATTCATGTAAAAAAATTAAAATTACATTAACCGGATTTAAATTTTTCATAAAACGAACTTACCCAAAATTACAAAATCTTTGATTTTCATTTACCATAAATATTGTTTTTTGAACAGAAATCACTTTAATAAGCATTTTAGCCTTATTATCAATTTCATCTCTTGCAGAAGGCGTATTTGAGGCTTATCTAGGTCCATATTTCATCACAATAAATGCTGATTTAAATGATATATCTGATATTGACCCTGCTCTCCTTAACCACGTTGCCACTCAAACAGAATTTATAATTTTAATTGACGTCCCCACTCAAACAGAACCCCCTACCCTTAATTCCACTGCTACCCAAACTTCACCCCCACTTTCAAATAGTGTTGCTTCTCAAACTGATCAAATTACTTATAATAGCTTAGGAACTCAAACTAATCAACCTACTTTTAATAGTACTGCCTCTCAAACAACAATTTCATCTTTTTATGACCCTACTTTTCGTTTAATACCTGACTTTGCTAACACTACTACCCCTATTATTTCTCTTGCTGAGCCAAGTGAACAACTAGTCCCTCACTCCCCACCCCCTATTTTAGAATTAACTCCTCAAACTTTATTACCTATTAATTCCCCAGCCCAGATTGTACCTGATATTTTACCCTGACACGAAGACCCTAATCACTGAACTAATCTACCAGCCCCTTCTCACTTTGGAGGAGCCCTTGAACATTATCTTCATATACAGCTATCAGATGAACCTGCTGGGCCTATGCTGATAGATGGCTCTTCTTCCTCATCCGACCTTTCTGATTTTACTTATCAACACACAGGTATTCCTCCATCAGAGGATTTTTCAAGTCATTCTTCCATTTCTTAAATTACTTTGGAATCCCCCGCTCATTCAGATTCCGACTCTTATTCAGATAGCTCCACAGTTATGTATGTATCTTCACCTTTATCTTGATTTAACCCTGATTCCGCCCTTGGATCCCCTATCTCTTTTTCTGATGTAATATTTAATAATACCCCTCCTTCCCCTCCTGGGGATTCAGACCAGACAGTACCTCAAATACCCCCAGTGTTTCAATCACCTTATGTATACACTTTTGAAAACTTTACTTTTACTATCCCACCCCAGCCTCCCACACCCCCGGCACCTTTATCTGTTTATTCTCTTTACCCAGGTCATCCTTACTCTGACCACCCGCTGGATGATCATAACATATTTAACCCTCCAGTTCAAATAGTAAGCCTTGAGGATATATTTGCTTTACCAAATAATAATTTTATTCCCAATAATCCTCCAGGTGATAACCCACTTGGAATTTACCCATCCAATATTGATGACCCTTATGGGGTTTTATCCACACAGGATAGCCCCCCAGAAAATCATTAACTGAATATTATATTTATTTATTATATTCTATAACTCCTTTACCAAAAGGTTTGGTTCTGGCCTTCTCATTAGCTGCTCCCAAAACTTATACATGCAAGTATCAGCACCCCGGTGGGTGAATCCCCCCTTTACTCAATCCCTGAAGGACGATGGAGGTGGTATCAGGCTCAATTTTAAAGCCCATGACACCGAGCTTAGCCACACCCCCACGGGAATTCAGCAGTAAGTAACTTTAAGCGCATTAGTTAATACTAGACTTAGTTAAAGGACTTATTTTCTTAGGGCTGGTAAATTTCGTGCCAGCAACCGCGGTTACACGACTGGCCCGAGTTAATGGGCCTTTCGGCGTAAAGGGTGGTTAGGTTTAACCAAAGAAAATGAGGTCGAATGATCTACATACCGTGAAAAGTAATCAGGAGTCAGAAGCCCACCAACGAAAGTAACTTCAATAACAACGACGCCACAAAAGCTAAGACACAAACTGGGATTAGATACCCCACTATGCTTAGCCATAAACCAGGATGGTTAAAAACTCATCTTAATCCGCCTGGATACGACGAGCAATAGCTTGAAATCCAAAGGACTTGGCGGTGCCTTAATCTACCTAGAGGAGCCTGTTCTGTAACCGATGATCCACGTTGAACCTCACCATTTCTGGTAAATCCAGCCTATATACCGCCGTCGTCAGCTTATCTCACTGAGAGGAGAAAAATAAGCGCAATTGGCTAAACCCCAAATACGTCAGGTCGAGGTGTAGCATATGAAATGGGAAGAAATGGGCTACATTTTCTATTGCAATAGAAAATACGGATAAGTTATTGAAACATAACTTTAAAGGAGGATTTAGAAGTAAAAAAAGATCAGAAAACTTTTTTGAATAAAGCTCTAAGGTGCGTACACATCGCCCGTCACTCCCCCCCAATTTGTCCGCCCTATACGATACATAATCGAAATCGCCTAATAAGTAGGGGGGGGAAGTCGTAACACAGTAAGTGTACCGGAAGGTGCACTTGGTGGAGGGGCTAGTAAAACTTATCAATTCACAAAAATTTTGTAGGCGTAAACCCAACCCCTTCATGCAAAACTGTTAGATATAAACAATAATTTAACCTATAAAAATAAAATTAACCTACCCCACATAAATAAAGCATTCTTCATTTTAGTAGGGGCGATCGAAAAATTTAATAAGCAATATATAAAGTACCGCAAGGGAATACTGAAAAAGAAAATGAAATAATTCATTTAAGCAAAAAAAAGCAAAGATTAAATCTTGTACCTTTTGCATCATGGTTTAGCTAATAAAGTAAAGCAAAGTGAACTTTAGTTTTAGCCCCGAAATCAGATGAGCTACCCCGAGACAGCTAATTATTATAATAGTGCAAACCCGTCTCTGTGGCAAAAGAGTGGGAAGAGCTCCGGGTAGAGGCGAAATACCTATCGAATCTGGTGATAGCTGGTTTTCTGAAAAATGAATTTAAGTTCAGCTTTACATTCTTCTTTATAAACAAAAATTATTGAATAAAGTTTAAAAGTTAGTCATAGGAGGTACAGCTCCTAAGACAAAGGATACAACCTTATAAGGAGGATAAAGATCAAAAATTTAATATTTGCAATTGTAGGCCTAGAAGCAGCCATCTAATAAAAGAAAGCGTTAAAGCTCTAACAAAGTATCTTATTAAAATTCTGATAAATTATCTTAACCCCCTTCTCCTTATCAGAACAACCCACCATTTTAATGGGTGAGATAATGCTAAAATGAGTAATTAGAAAACTAGATTTTCTCCTAACACAAGTGTAAGACTTACGGACCAACCACAAATCATTTAACGAACTCAAATAAAGAGAGCAAAATGAATTCAACCAAGAAAACCTCATTTAACTATTTCGTTAATCAAACACTGGAATGTAATTAAGGAAAGATAATAAGAAAAAGAAGGAACTCGGCAAACACATTTGGCCCCGCCTGTTTACCAAAAACAGCGCCTCTTGATTAATCTATATAAGAGGTCTAACCTGCCCGGTGACAAACTGTTTAACGGCCGCGGTATTCTGACCGTGCAAAGGTAGCGCGATCACTTGCCCCCTAATTGAGGGCCTGTACGAATGGACCCACGAGGGCTTAACTGTCTCCTTTTTCTAATCAATGAAATTGATTTATCCGTGCAGAAGCGGGTATAAAGCTATAAGACGAGAAGACCCTATGGAACTTTAGATACTAACCACTTACCTTAAAGAAAATAAATAAAATTTTAAATAGCCGTAATTGTTTGATTAAGTATTTTCGGTTGGGGTGACCACGGAGAAAAAAGAGCCTCCAAATGGAATGGGATTTTTCCTAAACTCTAGACTTACATCTCAAAAATGCAGAAATTCTGACCACAAGATCCAGTTTTAATTCTGATTAATGAAACAAGCTACCCTAGGGATAACAGCGCAATCCCTTTTAAGAGAACATATCGACGAAGGGGTTTACGACCTCGATGTTGGATCAGGACATCCTATTGGCGTAGAAGCTATTAACGGTTCGTTTGTTCAACGATTAACAGTCCTACGTGATCTGAGTTCAGACCGGAGTAATCCAGGTCGGCTTCTATCTATAAAGCTTTTTTTCCTCGTACGAAAGGATCGGAAAAAAAAGGCCTATATTAATAATAAGCCTTATCCTAAATCTATGAATTAAAATTAATAGAATCTTAGGAAGCAATATAACAATAACCCTATATAAGGGCCCGTTAGCGTGGCAGAGACCGGAAATTGCATTTGGCCTAAGCCCATTTTCTCAAAGGTTCAACTCCTTTCGCTAACTTTAATGAGATTTATCTTTTTTATAATTATTCTAATTTTAAGTTATATTATTCCTATTTTGCTAGCTGTAGTTTTCTTAACTTTACTAGAACGAAAAACATGAGCCTATATACAATCCCGAAAAGGACCAAATACTGTAGGAATTCTTAGGACTACTTCAACCCATTGCTGACGGAGCTAAGCTAATATTTAAAGAACCAATTTGTCCTTCTATAGCATCCCCTCTGTTATTTTTATTATCCCCTTCGATAGCTTTTTCGTTGTCACTCATCTTATGAGCTCCTCTCCCACTTCCTTACCCAGGAACAGATATTCAAACAGGAATTTTATTCTTACTAGCTATTTCAAGCTTAACAGTGTATCCTATCTTAGGCTCAGGGTGAGCATCAAATTCTAAGTATGCTTTAATAGGAGCTCTTCGAGCTATTGCTCAACTAATTTCATATGAAGTAACCCTACTGCTTATTCTAATAGCACCTCTTACCCTATCAGGAGGTTATATATTAGTAAATCTCCTAGTAACCCAAGAAAATATCTGACTCTTAATCCCGATATGATCGTCAGCGACAATATGATTTATTTCAACTCTGGCAGAAACTAACCGTGCCCCCTTTGATCTTACAGAAGGTGAATCAGAACTAGTATCAGGCTTCAACGTAGAGTACGCTGGTGGTATATTTGCAATATTTTTTCTGGCGGAATATATTAGTATTATTATAATAAACATACTAACCACAGTATTATTTATAGCATCAAGCTCAAGCTGATTTATAGAATGAATAACACTAACCATAGCGGTAAAATCAAGTCTTCTAGTCATTTTATTTTTATGGGTCCGCGCATCATTCCCACGCTTTCGTTATGACCAACTTATACGCTTAACCTGAAAATTTTTTCTGCCTTTATCTATATCTATTCTGATTTCATATCTGGCCGCCACACTTTCATGTGTAGCCCAACCTCCTTATAGCGTATAAACAGAATCATGCCTGAACATATAAGGATTACTTTGATAGAGTACATAATAAGGGTGAGATTCCCTTTGGTTCTTAGAAAGACAGGATTTGAACCTATTCTAAATAGACCAAAACTATTAGTGCTACCTTACACCACTTTCTATTTTCCTGGATAAGGTAAGCTAATTAAGCTCTTGGGCCCATACCCCACATACATAGGTTAAAAATCCTATCCTTATTTATACCTTACTATACTTATTTTGTTATTCTAACCAGTTTAGGCTTATCAACCGCTATAGCATTCTCTAGTACACACTGACTTCTTGGATGAATAGCCCTTGAAATAAACACATTAGCCATTATCCCATTAATAATTAAAGAACATCACCCTCGTGCCGTTGAATCTTCAACAAAATATTTCATTACCCAATCAGGCAGGAGCCTTAGTAATTCTATTT